>QTSX02000086.1:0-15080 GCA_014839935.2 Entomophthora muscae | reverse complement strand
TTTCAAACAGTAATTCAAAGGATCTAGAGTGGATTTGTGCTAATTCTTTTAGTAATCATAGGCATTCTCAAAAATCACCCTATTCCATTTTAGGGTGGCTAAAATTTAGATGCTTGATTACAGTAGATTTTAAAAAACACTAATAATAAAATAAAATTATATATTACAATCTATCTTATCACTGTAACAGATCCAGGAAATTCATGCTTGCTTCTTCATTATCCTGGTCTGACTCTTTTACGGTGTGACAGGAATCCTTTATATAAACTTTGATGAGCTTGGATTCCAGGCAAGCAATCTTGGCGTTAAACTTTTTGCCATCTGGTGATCACTTCCACATTTTTGCTTCCCATAGTCTTAGCTGCAGACCATCTCTTTCATTCCATGGTAGTCTTCTTTCAACCAAAAGCCAAAAACACAAAGCATAAAAAGATTGAGGGGAAAGCAACCATTGTCACAATAAGCATCATCCTTTTTTATTAATTATTATCATGTTTCCATTATATACTAATTGGGGTGTATTTGGCTGAAAACCCCCTCCGGTTCCAGAATCACACCTGGATTCCTATCACATGGTTTATGAAATAACGGCGGCATCCAATCCAGATCTTTACCAAAAAGATCTTCACACTCTTAACCTATAAGAATGTGCCATAATACATTCCAGAATCACCTGATTCTTTCCGTGGAAATGTATTGCTTTGACTTGAAGCATTCCGGACTTCCAGTGCCAAAACCCTGTGTAATATATGTATTCCTGATCCAAGCTATCCTTGTTCCAACTAGGAACCAGCTGATCAATCCTGAATGCATAGACACCATTGTCTACATTTAGTTATTTTTGCATTTAATAGTTTTTTGTGTTAAACCCCATTAAAACGCTTCAAAACTCAAACCAGGCGCCACCGCAGCGCCCAGCAATTTCCTCAGGCAGCGCCCCAGCACCTGAAAAATTTTGATAGTGGCGCCTTGGCGCTTTGCAAATCCTTTAGGCGGCGCGGCGGTGCTTTTAACCCAATGAATTTGCCAACGTGGCGCTTTTAAACCACAATTCAGGGGTTTACTTTTGGCTAACCTTAACCAAACTTCTTGACACAGTCAAGGCAATTAAACAATATAATTAAATCCTCATTAATTTTATTCCAAGCATATATTAATTAACCTTCCCAGTTAATTAATTTGTTTGAAGACAACAAGTCTTTACTTGACACAGTCAAGTCCATTTTGGCCCTATGATTAAATCCCCATTAATCATATTCCAGGGTATCAATTAATTAACCTTCCCAGTTAATCAATCAGTTTAAGAAACCTAGTCTTTACTTGAAACAGTCAAGTCCATTTCAGTCCTATGATTAAATCCTCATCAATCATATTCCAGGGTATCAATTAATTAACCTTCCCAGTTAATCAATCACGTTTGAGACACCTAGCCTCATAATCTGAATCATTTAGACTATTCATTTTGGCCCTCAATTATTACAGCCTAATTGATTCCTGGGTATCATTGCTACGCTGGAAAGTCTCTCCAAGGCCAATCCTATTGTTTTGAATTTCAACCTATGAAATTCATCACAATTCAACCTATTTGTGAAACCATAGCCCAATGTGACTGTAGTACAGTCAAAATCACGTTGTCTTTTCCTTTATGTATTGATAGTTCATTTGCTGTTGATAATGTGCTTGAAATTAATTAGATAGTTTCACCTCCAGTTGCCTTGACAATAGGAAATCAAGTTGCCTCTGCAACCACAGCTGGTGTCAAGATTTTGGGATCTTGAAGAAGAAGAGGTATAATTTTTATTGTTCATTTTATGTGTGTTAGGATATGTGAATCTGTATGAAGACAGATGTGCTTCTATTGGTGTGAATGGTGTGTGCAACAGGCTGTGTTCCAATGCTGGTTGATCCAAGTGATGTGGAAGTCATGTGGTCCTTTGAAGATGCGACACCGTCAGTGGTGGTTTGGCAGGAATTTGCAAGTATCAATAAGTCTTTCTTATTGTACTTTGACACCGCTACTATTCAGACTAGTAGTGATGTTGAAGGGTATTAAATTATCTGACTTCCAAGTGATCTTGGAAGGACCCTTTATAGTTGACAGCTAGCAGCCAAACTGGCGTCTAGCTGCGGACAACTCTTACTAGCTAGCCTATCATCCCCAAGCTACTAGTTTCACCCCCTAGAGTTAGATACCAAAACCTGAATAAGGTTTGAGATGAGGTAATATTCTAGGCTGCTGATTTCTCCTCTTCAGCCTAGATATACCTTGACTTAGTTACGGCAAAGTAAGTTGACACCCATTTTGGTCAACCTGCCCTTGTGCTTGGTATAATGTGTAAAATACGCATGGGCGGTCTTCTGTCTCACTTCTCGGTGAAACAGGATGTTGTAATTCCCCGTTCCAATCTCTGAGTTGGGTTTGTGTCCTTATTTGGAATCTGGAATTCCTAGCATCTAATATTGAAGCTTCTGGATTGGCCTGTGACCTAAGACCCGGAATGTCTCAGGTGTCTTCTGACTTGGAAACTATATCAATCTTATTATAGTTTCTCTGTATTCCGGAATAGCTGTGTCACTCTGGCTGTGATCCGTCCAATGTCAACCCACAGCTTCAGTGATAGGGATATGGATCAGTCCATCCTAATAGATCAGGATTTCCTGACAGCTGGTCTCAGGGAGGCAACTTGATTTCCTATTGCCAAGGTGACTGGAGGTGAAACCATCATATTAAATACCAGTACATTATCAACAACAAATGAAAAATCACCACAATAAGGAAAAAAGAAACTTGATAAAAATTGTAATATATACTTCTATTTTATTGTAAATATATTTGATTTGATAAATAGTAAGCATCCTTAATAGCAATAAATAAACACATATTTTTACAGCAGTGGGCCCTTATTTAAGTCACAATAACAAGTAAAAAAGAAAGTTTTAATGAAGGGGAGAATTTAAGTCCTCAAATAACAATGTGTACATTAATGAGCTAAAATAATACTGTAAATTCAGAGCCTAAAGGTAAAAATGCGGGATTGTCAAATTGTTTTTGCGTGAACTCACCAACTTAATGGAGTATTTTTCATCCCATAAAAACTTACTTTTTTATATAAAATGATGAAAAGTATTCCAGTAAGTTGGTGAGTTCATGCAAAAACAATTTGACAATCCCACATTTTTACCTTTAGGTTCTGAATCTACAGTAGTGCAGTAAACTGATGATTTTTGTTTGATGGGTTTCATTTCACACCTCTCCTTCCTTCCTCAAAAAGAAGTTTTTTTAGCCCCTGGCTACACCAAGGGCAAATCACTTTTTAAAAATTATACATTGTCAGCAGGATGGCCCATATATCATTATATGGGTTTGTGGTTGCTATATAAGTGATATGGTGTGCAGAATATTGTATAATTTCCATGTTTGGACAATTTTACATCTTGTTTAATTGTCATGTCTAAACATGGCTATCAAGATTGAATTTTTTATTTGATTTTATCCAGAGTGGAGCTTCTTGATTTGGACTGATTTTTCCTAGTTTCTTACTGTACATTAAATTTGGATTTCAAATCCCACAATTATTATTTGAGTTTACTAGTGACATCCATTTATGATTTGAAATTTAGTTCTTGGATTTGACAATCTTGCAATTCCAAAAAACATAGTAAACTTAATGAAAACAACGGACGGCTCTGAACAATTCAATTATAACTCCATTTGATTTATTTTGTTCACTTGAAATATACAGCTTGACTTGAAATTTTCAAATTATCTATGAGATCCTGCAATTTGAAATATTCAAATAAAATACAGAGAAATCAATTTAATTAAAAAAAGGTCAAACTGCAAATGTAATTTGGACGTAGGATTTAACAATCCTGCATTTTTGCCATTAGGTTCTGAGTTTACAGTATCTTTTCAAAGGGATATGAACCTTCACTACTATTAAGGTTATGTAGAATGTTTTACACATATTCAAAGCAATAGAGACCCAAATAGACTCATATTACTTATAACTAAGACCAAAACAGATTAACACCAAGCTTGAATTACATAAAAACTCAATAAGTTACCCAAAAATCCGCCTTCTAATAACCATGTGATTGATATTTTAATATCTTTGGTTAATTACTCTCAGTGAATAACTGCATCAAGAGCCAACCTAAAACATCTAGCCAAGAGTTTACCTAAGCATTTATCCAAATATCTCACAAGGACTAAAAGCTTATTCTACAGAAGAAATTTCTTCCAAAATCATATGATCTATAATAATAGCTTATTATAATATGATGCTTTAACAGGCTTTTCTCTTATCTTAATGAAGAAACCAATATAATTTAAATCCTTTCTTTCTCATATTATGTACCTGTCAGAAGTATATTTAAAACATTGCCTAGTTTTAGAGCTTGAGTTTTGTACTTTAGTATGGAAATTCATATTGCTCTTATTTGAGTTTGGGTTGTATATCTCAAATTGTTTAAAAGTCAAAGTAGTAAAAATTATCTTGTTTAAGATTTAACAACTAATAACTACATATATATCAAATTTGGTTTGATTTTCTCCATATATTCTGCTAACATGTAGACAGTATGGTTTCAGATAGTTCCATTATTTCAGCCTAGATTAGTAGTAATTTCATTGTGATTACACTATATCTGACTATGAAGTTTTTGTTATTCCAATTTTAATACAAATTTACAATAAGTGTTGTGCCCTGCCCCAAAGGACAGGCTTTTTAACTATTAATTCTATGTTTGAACTTCTGTTTGATATAGAATTCATTAGTTTTTTAAATTAAGAGTTTCTTACCTTGGTTTTTGCTCTCTGGTTCACTTTTTGCTTTCACACACACACATGAGTAACCTTTTATTATTTCTTTATTAAACTATTTTAAAATAGATTATTTCTATTTTCCTTGCTGCTTACGCAACCACTGCTTCCTCCATACTGCAGCTGCAGATCTGTGGGTTTCTGTTGCCAAGCTGTTTCAACTTTTCCCATTGTTTTCTCCATGGGCTATCACATTTACCTTCCCCAAACTTCCTGGTTTTCCTTGGCTGATCTCTCTTCAGGGGCACATGTTTTATCTATAAATAAAGGCTTTTAAAAGAGTAAGCTTTTAAGCTGAAATTCTAAGTGGGTTTTCCCCAAATCACTATCTACAAGTTTTTTCTTCAATCTTTTAAAATTTACTTTTCAATCTTAAACCTTTTAAAGATTTGAAATTACATTTTTAGTCATAGCTTTTGAAATTAACCTTTAAAGTTATAGTAAATACATTCCTGGTCAGATCCCCATTTTTTCTAAATTTGCTAGTGTTTTAATAGCTAGGATAATTAGAATGGAGATAGCCAGACAACAAGCAATTGACTTGTTGTCAACATTCTTTTACATGAGAGATAACCTCTCTACTTTCATGTTAGGATACCCCCACGGGAAATATACTGGTGTAGATATCCCTTTAGTTACAAGAAATCTTTGTTCAACAAATTATTTTATATAGTTTGTTTAGGTTTAGTGAATTAAATGACACCTTTTGTGTCAAACTATAAGTTTTTAGCAGGCCTCATAAAGGTCCTTTTGCAAACAGTACCCACTTTCCTTTACCTTTTAAATCTAAACCCAAACGCTTTACATGGTATAGTATATAATCTTGCACCCTATTGGGCAAGACCTTACAATAAGTCTAAGTACTTTTGGTTCAATTGGCACAACCTAAATTACATTCATTGAATTTGACTTGTTTTATCAATATATAATGACATAACTGTCATTAGTCCAAAAATATGGCTAAAATCTGATCATAAATGATCATTGAAGTACCAAATATAGCCCTTTTCAAACCTGTGAGAAAAATAAGATCAGGCCCTCCCAAATCAACTAAGTGCAAGATAAAAACAAAATAGATTCAACTATATTGTTATCAATATAAATTTATCAATATGTTATTTTTAAGCTCTGTTGATTTAGTCCTGAAATGAGTAGATTTTTTAAGCTGACTGAATTTTGTTTATCCTCACAAGTTTGAAAGTGGTAAAATTGAAGTGCAGAACTATATTCATTTTAATACAACATTTTTCAATCTTCTCCTCTATGGTTTAATTATTCATATGAATTATACTTTAACCCTTAAAAGCTTAATGTCTCAATCAAAGTGGGTCAATTTCTATGTCTTGTTTTCAGTTTAGTTATTTTCCCCTTACTGATCAAAAGCCAAATTTAGAAAAAAAATATTTTCTTGGACAACGCTTCTTGTTGGTAGAAGGGTAGAAGGGTAGAAATTGAAAACGATTGATTTTCGGATTTCGATTTCTGTATTTCGATCTACAACGCTTGCCCAAAGTGGGAGCAAGGTTTCTCATTAACAAAAGTATCCAAATTGAACAGTTCTTAGTTTAGACCAGAATTTTCTATTAAGAAAGTTTAAACGTTATCACAGTTTCAATTTGCACTCGTTTTATGCGCCTAAAATATATAGACATTTAAATCTTTTAAAGCAAGCCAACCCCTTGTTTATAGATTTGTACTTTTTATTAGTCACTAAAAGTTGTTCATAGAAAATTTTCTTTTATGTCGTTAAGTTTAGTGAAAAAAGGACTAAAAAGTCTGGATCAAAAGTATTCACTCTTGAATGCCAACAAGCCTGAAAAAGAATTAGCTTCCCGCAATAAAAATGGAAAAGGATTGAAAAGAAAGCTTTCTCTAGATGCTGATAATATTCCAGCTAAGTTTGGGCTAAAGAAAGCATCTGATTATGAAAGATATCGTCATTCAAAAACTTACATTGACAATGTAAAAAGATTAAATAGAAAAGAAAGGGAGCTTCTTCCCAAACCCATAGGTATTTTTTTAGCAAAGCTTTGCTCGTATACGCCGTTTTTTCTAGAAATTTAATTATTAATTTTTGTTCGTGTTCAGCTTTTCGTTTGCTTTCATACATTATTTTTTGCTAGAGTTATTTTTGTTTCCCTCTCTAGAATATTGAGCTTTAAAGCATCTCAAAGCCAAAGCAAAATTAGGACTAAAATGCTTTTAATATATCACTTTTAAACCCAACGGAATGAAGCGTTTCTGATTCTTTCAAAATTCATTACTAATCCATTCAAAGATTTAGCCAGAAAAGAATTTGAACACAAGAAGCAGCTTTTAGATGAAAAATCTTTCTAAGATCAAGGAATCTTATATTTCGCCCACCGATAAAATCAAGGGACTACAATCTGAGGTATTGTATTTGCTTGGATTACCTATATTTTGTTGTGGCAATTTACTCACTCTGTTTTAAATTCACATATCTTATTGCCTGTAGTCTATTAACTAAAACTATCTTAGGTTCTTAATTATGATAAACTGTATGGACTCAAGCCTATTCGACGCCTTAAAAAGAGAGTCAGACAGCTTTCAAAGGCTGGACCCATAAACTAAACTCTGTTCAGTTTTCTATATCCTTTCTTTGCTACGGGGAACTCAAAACGCCTAGTCATCGCTGTTCACTAAAACTAGACCATATCAACTTCCCCCTTTCCTTCGCAGAGATGATTTTCGCTTTTCTCTAGCGGGCATTAATTTTTATCCTGGATTTTACTTTATTTTGAATCTTAACCCTTTTATACGACTACAAAGACACATTATTTCGAGTCTACACATGAGTCTTTAAAAAGCTTTATCTTTTACAATATTCCAGAATAGTTTGTTTGCGAGTACAAATCTCTCTGAAGCTCTTAAGATCAATATATAGAACCATCTCCTAAAATCTGTAATCTGCCATTTTTAGAAATCTACACCTTGGTCAGTTACAAAATTACTAATGCCTTAAAACCTTAAATACGATTTAAGTCCTTAAACAAAGCTTGCATTTCGGCATAGCAGCGTATGATTAAAAAGGCGTTTATGACAGGTAGCTAAAATGTTGTTAGTGTCAATAAAGCAAGGCTCATACTCCAGGGAATATCTATAGCGCTTATTGATAAATCGGATCCTCTTTAGGTCTGTTATTTATCATTTTGGCAAATAAATTCATTTTTCTGAAACATTATTTCCAGTCAAAATCCTTTAGGCTATCCTAAATAAATCCTATTGTCTCTGATGATTTATTTGATTTTAGAGAAAGTTTAACGTTTTAGAGCTAGCGTCAATGGTGCAGGTTCCGATCTCTAATACACTCCATCTCATGAATCATTATGTTGCACCTGAACTAATTAAGCTCAGTAATTGGAATTGGGGGAGACAACAGTCCAAAGAAAGGGACATAGAATAAGGATAATATGTGCTTTATTGTAGAATATTGCAACTAATATACAATACGGGGAAAGCCACCAGGCCACAGGGGGTGGCACAGTGGCAGGTTCCATGTAAGGTTCAAGGTCAAGGAATAACTTGTGCAGGGATCAGCAAAGTCAAATTGGTAGTGCTCCTAATTAGGAGGAAGTACCCACAATTTGACATTACTATCAGATTGATCCATGCCGTTAGATATGTCTTGGGGCGACTCATTGAGCGCCCCCTGTGTATCGTAAGATATGTTGGCAGGCGAGGAGGGAAACTTGGTTGCAACACCCCCTTGCCCCCTGTTTGTTGTCCTCAACCAGAATTTTTAAGAATAAAGTGGCACGAAGAACTGTTTAAAGACAAATGATAAGGATAAATCAAATAAATTGTCAACTGCTTTAAGAGTACCAAGCCAAATTGGTAAGAGGGGCTGATTAATTTTGCGCCAAGGTCGGTATAGCGGAACATTGACATGAGCACAGAAATCAGGAACAGCATTTTGAGGGGTAAATCAGAAAAATACGACGGTTGTGAAGCCAAGTACAGGGCAGGCCACTGCACAGTGAGAGATTCTGCGGCCAACGTCAGGAAGGAAGTGATTAAACTATCAACAACTGGGATTAGAAGGCCCAAGTGGTCTAGCATAATGGGTTCTTGAAAAATGGGATGATTTTATTTCTCTCAGGGATAATAAGCTATCTAGAAACAAGTTTCTAGAGTGGGATGGGGGAAGTCTTAAGGTGCTTCAGGAGGGGGGCGGTGGGGTTTGTCAGCCTCTGATTGGTTGTCAAGAATATTTTCAGCAGTTGGAGATCTTGTGTTGGAATTTGAGTCAACAACGTCATGATTTGAAAAATTCTGCCAACCAGCCAGCTGAGCGCTGCCATCTCCAAATAGCGTATAACACATAATTTTCTTGTCATAATTATTTGGATAAAAATAAGGCAGATCCAGATTTTCCAGGGCTATTTGAGCGACCCCAGCTTGGACCCATTTTTTTTGTCAATAACAGCATTTAAGTTGTCTATCTCTCTCAAGGGTTTTGCGGCAGTTCTTCGCTGGTTTCTGGTTTTGCGAGGGCGCACTATCCCTTCCATTTGATTTTCTACCGTAACAGAATTGGTGTCTGGGGAAGATCCAGGAAGTTGTGTATGAAACGTTTCTGGGCAGGTACAGCATAGCAAGGGCGTAATCAGTTGTGATGTAACTTCTTGGTGTTAGCTTGGGCATATTCAAACTGGTAGGTATGGTTGTCATAGACAGTAGACACCCTGAAAGGCCCCAGGTGGTTGGGTTTGAGCTTTGTGGAATTGAAATTAAGGGTGTAGACAGGATCACCCACAGCATATCTTGCCTCAAGGCGTTTGGTTGCCCCCTTGATCCGCTCTTGCTCTATGTGGCAAGCTTTGGCGTGTCATTGACTTAGATAGGGAGTAGTTACAAGGAGATGCTCCATTAGAACAGTGGACCATAACTTCCCCCCTCTACTCCAGTCAAACCATCAGGGGTCCCAAAGGCTAGGGTGCTGGGACTGAAGCCTGTACCACGGTTGACCCTAGCTTGTAGGATGAGTAGGATGGTGGGCAAGTGTTCAGTCCACACAGTATTAGGGTGTTCTTGTGAGAGCTTGACAATCAGTTGAACCAGCAAACTATTCAACTGCTCTACGCGTCCATTGGCTTGAGGGTGGTAGGCAGTTGTGACTATTTGTTGGAGGGCATTCTTGGCGCAGTATGCCCTCATGACATGCCCAACAAGCTCAGGACCACCATCTGTGATGAGACGTTTGGGTTGCCCAAAGCAGGCCACAATTTCCTTGCCAATGAAGCAGGTGATTGTGGTGGCAGTATGATTAGTGGTTGCCCATGCAACTGGCCAGCGGGTGAAGTAGTTGATGGCTGTTATGATGTACTTCTTCTCCAGTTGGTCTTTGGGGAGGGGTCCAACAATATTGAGGGCCCACTGCTCAAAGGGTTTCATGGCCTTGATGGGAAGGACAGACTTGGGGGTGCAAGTTTGGACGTGTTCTTTTTGCACAGAACACATGTTTTGAGGAGATACAAGATGTCTTGACGCATATGAAGCCACCAAACCTTACATTTCATGATCTTGAGCATATTACATCCTCTTATGTGACCTAAGGTGTGGTGTGTCATGGTAGGTTGCATAATGCCGGGTATTGTCTGTCCAAGTAAGAAGGCACAGAAGGCTGGGAAACCTATATTGAAATTGACCAAGTTAATGGATTTAAACCAAACAGTTGATTGAAAATGGGTCACAAATGCTCCAGTCTGCCAGCTGAAAACAGCTCCCCCTTTCAAACTGACGTTGATAAATTGGCGTAGTATGAGGGTCACCCAATATGAGCTTGTTAATCAGCATGGTTGTCAGAAACTAGTCACACAAGGATTCTTTGCAACCTGGACCAGATACTTACTTGACAATGTGGAAGGAATAGGAGGTCAAGACTCAGGTGGTATTACTTAGTCAATTTTTCTGATATATATTGAATAATTTTCCCTGTTTCAACTCTAAGAGTTGAGTCTTTCTAAATTTACTCAATAAAAATCATTTATCCCAAGTTCTAATTTTCAATTTTAAAAATGCATCCTGTGGTTGGGTTGTTACAGTATATTCTTTACAATCTGATTCTGAACCAAATCATTTCTGGAAGATGAGCCCTGCAACTGGAACTTCGTTTTTGGTGCCTCCCAATGTCAATTTCATGCCAGACAATTTTGCAGCTCCTCCCCCCATTCTTGAAAATGAAAATTGTGTTAATTCCCAATGCCCAGAATTTTATGCTTAAGATGCATTGATGCTTTCCCAGGTCATTTATCTTGGACTACTTTGGTTAGGACTAATTGTTCTACTTAATCCTGGAGTTACAATTAGAAATTTTACAAAAAATATATCTGAAGCCGCGTTGGTGGTTAATCATCAATTCTATGTGAATTTGGGTGGTAATTCCCCATCAATTAGAAACGGCTTCATATTATCCAGTGATTTCTGTCACACGGTGGTAGTGCAGAATGATAACTCCAAATTGTATGATGGGAATGTAGGGCTTCTTTTCACCTGTCTCTGCCCAACGTCAGACGTTCTGACATCTGCTGTAAACTGGCTCTTGTTGTCTTTTAGTTTCAAGGTAGTAGTTAAATTGAGGTTGTTGTAATATATTCTCTAAGGATGCAGGTACAACTGGGGCCAGCCAGGATCCAGTCCTTAATCCCCTATAATTGACTCTACATATAGTTAGAAAAGGGCATCAGCTGTGACTAACTTCTTTCCAGGCTTATATGCTATGTGGAGCTTATATGGGGACAAGTACTTGACCCAGCCTGCCTGGCTCTGAGTCAGGTGTGGCTTTATGTTAAAGTAATAAAGAGACTTGTGATCTGCAAGGAAAAGGGGAAGGAAAGTAGCACCTTTCAGACAATAACATCACTTCTCAACTACAGTGAACAATATTGGATAGCTCCTTGTCATGGATTGGATAACATTGCTTAGTGTCCATGAGCTTACATGATTTGAGGGCCACTGGGAGGAGACCCCATCATTGGTCTCTACACACAGTATGTCTTCTATGATACAGTGATAAGTGTCAGTCTCAAGATTAGACTGGCAGTTTTTTTGTTAAAATAGAGGACAGATGCAGCTGTGAGGCTTTTCTTGAGTTTTTTGAAAGCTTTGTCTCAAAATGGAGTCCATTGAAGCCATTGTTCAGTGTTGAGTAACTTGGTGAGGGGGTCAATTAGCTCCCCACAGTTAAGGATGAACTTGTGTACATAAGCCACCATTTCCAGTAAGGTACACACCTGACTAACATCAGCAAGATAGGACATGTTAGTGATTTATTTGATCTCACTTGGGTTGGGCTTAATCTACTCAGCTGAAATTATGTCCCAAGAACAGTACCTCTTCTTGGAGGAACTCACATTTGGATGATTTGGCCTTCAACTAATGTTTTCAAAGGGATTTAATAACAGTATGAAGATGTTGGAGATGTGTTTCCTGATATTGGCTAAAAACATTAAGGTCATGTAGGTACACAAAAACACGCTCCCCAACTAACTTCTTCAATGCCTTACTCATGAGATTTTCAAAGGTGGATGGTGCATTAGTCATACCAAAATTTACGAATCAATACTTGAACAGCACATAGTGTGTGTAAAAGACAGTGTTTGCCTTATTTTCAGTAGCAATTATGACCTGATTGTACCCTCCAGTGAGATAAATCTTGTTAAAGACCTTAGCACCTACAATTGTATCAAAAATGTTACCATTAATAAGAGTTTAATGATCCACATGTTGAGCTATTTTTCAGGAATGGGCTTAGTTATCCAAGCAGAGAATGATTACCTGAGAGAGGTAAATGACTGTGGTTTTGTTTATTTGGCCAGCTGTGGTAGCTGAGGTTTTGCTCAACCAAGGTGGTTGGGGTTTGGTTTTTGCCTTGGGCTGCTAGTAAGATGGCCCCCTGCTAGTACTTTGGAAGGATAGTGAGCTTTTTTTACCCTGGGATGCTTATAAAAAGGGGTATACACATTCTGAGGCTAGCTGGGATGAGAATACAGCCAGGGTTGTGCTCTGGAATAGATGTCCTGAGGTAGCACCAAGATCCTGATATCAACTTCAGTGATCATGTAGTTGGATAACTTTACCTAGGTTGGGGGTAAGGTTTCTCTTTATATGTCTTTCTGGTAGCTTTGAGGAGGTCTTGAAGTTTCTAGACAAGCATATATAAGCCCAGAATCATCTTTAGGGTGTCTTTCCAGAGAAAAAGCTGCAGAACTTAATAATATGGAGGTTTCTGGGAAGTAAAGTTGGTTAACTTGTGCCTGAAAGCTCAAGCTAACAGCTTGGGTGAGTAAAAAGTGTTAATACATGAAGAATCTGTGCTTCTGATGACCTAAAGTGTAGGTCACTAATGGGGTCAAGTCTAAGTTGATTCACTTGTGAATACTTATTATCTGAGTCTGAGGTGTTGACTGATGGGAACTACAAAAAGAAAGCCAGGATGAAGGCCATCTGTAAGGGCTTGATAAGTTGTTTGATAGCTATGCAAGATGCTATGCTATGAGAAGGAATTTGAAACAATTTAGGGAAATTTACTAACATTTCTCTGAATTGATTTTCTGAGGAGCAGAAGGTGGGGTGTTTTGACTTGGTTTTGTTGCAGTAACCAAATCAGGGAGGAATGCTAAGGAAATTCCAGAATTCAAAGCGTTTTGGTGGGGTGTTTTCCCTGGATTTTACTATATTAGTAAATATATGGGGAAAAAGTTAAAGAGGACCAAAAAGAACACTTTATGTCATGGCTGGGTGTAGCATTGAACCAAGGAGACTGAGAAGAAGTCCACCCATCAGGATATCTCAAAACCAAGGCCCAATACAGAAAGGGCAAGGAGCGGGATAGGTGCAGCATTCTAGCTGTAAGTGGACAATAGGCTCCTAGGTGAGGTACTACAACTTTGGTTAGACTAAGGACAGTCAGAATGGCCATCTCATATCTGCTGTAGTCATAAGAAATGACTTCAGCAGAAGATTGTGGGGTTGGAGGAGGAGTGGGAGGGTTGAAGCTGCTGGTCTAACCAGGGCTGGGCCCTGGTTGGTAGTTCATGGCTAAGGGTTCTACTTTTTCTACTAGTGGTGACGCTGGTGACTGAATTAGTTGTTAAGGGATTGTCCAAGGTGATAATAGTATATGGGGTATGAAGGCAAAGTCTACTTTGTGGACCATACACTTTATTTAACGTTGTCTGTGTCTTTCTTAATTGGAGGGAAATGGTTCTTATACCATTCATCTGGTCTTCCTTAGAAGCAACTACTGGCAGCTCCTGGATGGGCTCCAGTAGTCCAACCTTTGGGCACAGGTACTTTTGGAATGGGGAAGGCATTCTTAGGAACAGGGGATATGGTCTCAAGAATTTTGGACTGGGTAGATGGGAAGTTCTCTGGGCTTGGATTGTGGAATTGGCTGCTTAATTAATGGCTGGGAAAAATCTAGGGTCTGGGTTTGGCACATCTGGTTTCATCTGAAGATTGCTGGCAGCTGATTGGCGGCTAATTATATCCTGCTCAATTATTTAGGGCTGGGGCTGCTTGGAAATTTGGGCATGATTCTGGGCAGGGGAATTTTTAACTGCTGGTGAATATTCCTGGTTGAGTGGCTGCTCATCTGATCTTGACCCAATGAAATGGTTGGAAACTGCAGGCATTGTGAGGGTTTCAAAGGCTTGGGGATCTTCTTTGGCAGGGTTTGTTTGATTGAAAGGGAAACCTGGTACATCTTCCAGCAGATGATGTTTCATTACATCAGTGGGTGAAGTGGCATTATTCTTGGAGATTGGTTGCAGGTTGGCAAGTGAATCAGGACTGGGAGGTGAAACTGGAAAAGGAGCTTTGAATCTGCTGAGACTGGCTGAATTGGTGGGGACTGGAAAAGATTTGTTCTTCGAGTTATTCAACAGACCCAGTTGATACTGGATCTGCTGAATAACCCAGCAAAAGTCATTTACCAGTTGATGGGAGCCACCCAGCTCATTTGTAGCATTGAAGCTGGTGGCTCTGCTACCGTTGGGGGCTGCTAGCTCCCCCTGGGCCAGTTTGTGAACTGGCCCTGGTCATTTTGGAATGTTTTGTTATTGTTAACAAATTTAAACCAATCTCTCTTTCAAGAGTTGGTTTCCACCCGCCCTGGTGGTTTGTGGGCAGTTTGGATCCCCCAGCGGGTTTACGCGGTTGCCCGCGTTTTTGCTTAGCAGCAACAGTCACGGGTTCAATTCCTGGGTTTGTTAATTTATGGATCACAGCCCTT